>JAWNNR010000876.1:0-20557 GCA_035044725.1 Scaptomyza caliginosa | reverse complement strand
CAGATTCCACATGCATCGGCTTCTCCGCAACACCGCCAAAGCCAAAAAGCAACCCTCTCTCGGTATCCCTTTCCTCGCACATTGGCGAAGTACAAGGCCTTAGTGGGGCTGAGGCAAAACATTGTTACACAGCATCTGGTAGTTCTTGAGGCGGGCCCGTTCTGGGCTGCCGTTGTCGAGACGGCGAACGAGGAGCTGCGTGATGCCGTTCGCCGTGATGTAGCATACCAGCTACACATCTCCCCGGAGGCAGTGCATCGCCTTTCATTCAGCGGCAACCTCAAAATGGAGTTTGCTGTGGAGCATGAGACGACGATGGAGTCAGCCGAAGTGCAACAGCGTCTAGGTGAGTGTCGTTTCCCACTGACGTGGACGTTGTACGAGCGCATCGGTGGCTCACGAAGGCCAGTGCAGAGTTCCAACGGATCTCATGAAAAATTGAAGGTGACAGACGAAAAAAGCGAGATCACTAGCTCCTCCAATAGCAACGGTACACAAAATGTAGCCGGATCACTCCGCGATGACTCGGAGGTGTCAACGACTCACCGCATCCGATTCGGTGGCGACGGATGGATTGTACTGATTGAGCGGGATGGGAAGACCTCGATAGCTGCTGCAGTGATTCGTGATGTGAGTGACGTACTCCGAATATCAGAGAGAAATGTAGAGGTGGTGTCAATGAAGACTGGTAGCTTATGTGTAGAGGTCAGCGTTACCCACTCTCCACTGGTTACCAAGAGAGAAATCAATGGCCTCCTTGCTTCCTACAGCTATCCTGAGACGTGGAAGGTTTACCCCATTATGAAGAACGATAGAGTAGAGAGCCCACTTCCTGGAGAAGCGAATCGTGAGACCTCAGCGGAGCCAAGCGTCACCACCGAGCACACGGTACGTCTCGAAGGAGATTCCTGGGGTACCGTTCTCGCGACAAACGAGAGTCAACTGCGTGACGCATTCCGGAAAGACGTTTCGTCACACTTGAAGCTGCCTCCCGACCATGTCGACAACATTCGATTTACACTCGGCAGTCTGCACACGACTTTTTCTGTGCGTCACCGCCAGAGCTATCAGTCAGCCCAAATCAACACCGACCTTGCCAACTGTCCGTTTTTACACACACGGGGCCTTGGCACGGAGCAAGTCGACCCTCAGAATGCAGGGGAGCTCGTCTCCACTCGGCATCATGTCCGCTTTCCTGGGTCGGAATGGGGGGCAGTACGGAAAGAGCATGAGGGTATGCTGGTCGCAGCCTTCGTTGCCGACGTGGCGGAGACCCTTGGTGTGGGGGAGTCGGCGGTCTCCGATATATCTTTCGAAGAGGCACTGAAGGGGACGTGCGTCATCGAGCATTTCGCAGCTACGTCAAAGTCTACGATTGACAGTCGGCTTGCTGGCGGTAAGTTTCTTCGAGTGTGGGAGCTGTACTCCTCCACGACGCTGAGGAAAAATGGAGAGACAGAACATCGTGGTGATACAACGGCAAAGGGTGAGAGCAGTGGGGAGCCCTCACTGAAACTCACCCCAACGCGCCACCGCATCCGGTTCGGAGGGTCCGAGTGGAACAGAGTTGTTCAGGAGCTACCGAAGCAGATGGAGGAGGCGACAATCGCTGATATTAGTGCCGCCGTTGGAGTCCCAGTGGACTCTATTAGTGACCTCACCTACTCCACCGAAAGTCCCGTCGTTAATTTTGAGCTGAGGCACGACAAATCGCTGCGGCGTTCCACCATTGACAAGAAGCTGGGGACCTATGAGTACAACAGAACCTGGGCAGTGTACCTCGATGCTATCGCGAAGAACTCGGAATCGTCTGCTGATAGGAAGCTCGCCACCACAGTCACTCACCACCAAGTGAAGCTGGAGGGTGGGAGTTGGGGTGTCGTCATCGATAAGCACTTGGCTCCGCTCAAAGAGGCCTTCACAGCCGACGTTGCAGAAAGCATCCTTCTCCCATCTCAAGCAATCTCTAACCTCGCATTCAGACTCGGCAGTCTCTATGCCGACTTCGACGTCGCTAATAGTTCCAACCAATCTCAAAAGCATATAGATCATCTTCTTTCTTCCTGCCCTTATCACCGTGTTTGGGCACTATGTCGCCAAGTCTCCGACTCGCATGCCAACGGAGCACCGCCAGAAAATGTGACGCGTCATCGCGTGAAGCTAGAAGGAAACCACTGGGAGACGGTGCATAAACACCAACTTGACGACCTCCAAACAGCATTTGTCTCAGATGTATGTGAAGCCACTAACTTGGCCCCCAGCGCTTTCGCCGGTCTGAAGTTCTCTATGGGAAGTTTGCTCGCGGAATTCCAACTCCACCACAGAGGGTACACCCGATCTATTCTCGACCGCAAAATAGCTGCCTCGCCGTTTCTCCGTACATGGCGTCTATACCAGTCACCAGCTGACAACCGAGCGGTATCTACTCCGTCAACCATCACCACAGAACACCAAGTCACTCTCCCAGGAACTCGCTGGGAAACCGTCACAGACAAAAACCACACACTCCTCCTGTCCGCTTTCGAAAAAGATGTCTGTCAAGCGTGCTTTATCGAACGCGAATCCATTCATGACTTGCACATCACACCAAACCCGTTTACAGCAACTTTACACATCGACCACCTTTCCACCATCACAGCGCAACACATCGACCAGTTTCTTCTCAAGGCACCCTACGCACTTACATGGGAACTTTACCCTCACCCACTATCCAACTCTGAACACGAGTGCAGTGCAAGCCGACACTTAGACGATGGAACACCACACATCCTGACGTCTGACACCACAGAGGAGCAAGACAACACACCAGTCGACAACGGCCCACTACCCCTCTCCCAATACCGAAACTCATCCGAATCTGACGCCTATATCTCACCTACAAATAATACAACAGCACCACTGCTCTCTGAATTTCGTTACCCACCACCACTACATGATACTGCTACAACCCACAACTCCCGTAGCGGACCTCCCAATCATCACCCCCTTACCCTTTACGCAAGTGAAAGCTTCCTCTCCCTCGACTCAACACTTTCACCCCAACAGGAAATACACCCAGCTCAAAGACTGAAACAGAGTCAAGACGCCAGTAGCGCCATGCCTGGCACTGCCTCAAGACGTAGAAGCTCTTTAGGACATGGTGTGTACGAGATTCAGCTGCCAGGCCGCCTTTGGAAAAAAGCAATCAATGATGAACGCCTACCACAGGCTATCCGTGAGGATGTCGGCGACGCGTTTGGCATTGAATACGACAAAGTATCTATTCAAGCATTGACCGTTGGTAGTCTTGTTGCGCAGTTTGCTGTGGACAACGAGGAGATTAACATGAACCGCAATAACGCAAAAAAATGCCTACGAGAGTACCGCTTCCCCAAAACGTGGGCTCTGTATCCCATAGATGACTCACGTCGATCGTCAATGACGCCTCAAAAGGCGCCAACAACTCCCCCACGCCGTGTTGCCCTCGGCGATCTTGATGCCTGGGAGAGCTTCATGTCCCTCGATGAAGAGCAGTCCCACTTCTTTACCAGCGAAGCGCAAGAGCCGACGGCAAAGGAGATGGATGATATTGTGTCCCCAATGCCTGCTGCTGTGCGTGATGATGACGGGTCGCTAGGGTATGGCGTGTACGAGATTAGGCTTCCGGGTAACCTTTGGGAGAAGGTGTTGAAGGATGAACGCCTAGCACAGGCTATCCGTGAGGATGTCGGCGACGCGTTTGGCATTGAGTACGACAAAGTATCTATTCAAGCATTGACCGTTGGTAGTCTTGTTGCGCAGATCGCTGTGGAGCATGATGGGATCAACATGAACCGCAGCGACGCCAAACAACGCCTACGAAAGCACAGCTTCCCCAAAACGTGGGCTCTGTATCCAAGATCTACAGTAGATGAACCTAGAAGAGCGCTGACAGCGCACGAGGAGACAGCTGCTGTATTGCCCACACGCGCCGATCTTGAAGCACACGAGAGCTTCATTTCGCTGGACGACGAGGATCCGCTGCCAGCGCTTGCTCGCAACGGCACTCCTGAAAACGCGGCGCTGTTCTCCCAGGAGAACCAGCACCCCGTGCTGCGGGCGACAGCAACACCGGAGCAGGCACGCCTCTTGGCCAGCGAAGCGCAAGAGCCGACGGCAAAGGAGATGGATGATATTGTCTCCCGAAACCCTGCTGCTGCGCGTGATGATCACGGGTCGCTAGGGTATGGCGTGTACGAGATTAGGCTTCCGGGTAACCTTTGGGAGAAGGTGTTGAAGGATGAACGCCTAGCACAGGCTATCCGTGAGGATGTCGGCGACGCGTTTGGCATTGAGTACGACAAAGTATCTATTCAAGCATTGACCGTTGGTAGTCTTGTTGCGCAGATCGCTGTGGAGCATGATGGGATCAACATGAACCGCAGCGACGCCAAACCAACGCCTACGAAAGCACAGCTTCCCCAAAACGTGGGCTCTGTATCCAAGATCTACAGTAGATGAACCTAGAAGAGCGCTGACAGCGCACGAGGAGACAGCTGCTGTATTGCCCACACGCGCCGATCTTGAAGCAGACGAGAGCTTCATTTCGCTGGACGACGAGGATCCGCTGCCAGCGCTTGCTCGCAACGGCACTCCTGAAAACGCGGCGCTGTTCTCCCAGGAGAACCAGCACCCCGTGCTGCGGGCGACAGCAACACCGGAGCAGGCACGCCTCTTGGCCAGCGAAGCACAGGAGTCCTCTGGAGCTGTGCCTACACGCGCTGATCTTGAAGCAGACGAGAGCTTCATTTCGCTGGGCGACGAGGATCTCTGCTCAGGAGGAGATCGACGACTATCCGGAGAAGCTCACGGCCCTCGTTGCCCATGAGCAGACTGAAGCAGTAGCAGTGGAGCAGCTTGCTGGTATGCAAGAGGCGAGGACATTCGGCGTTGATGTGAGGCATATGGAGACTCGCGAGCAATCGAAAGCTAGTGAGCTGGAGGCGATGCTCTCTGCTCAGGAGGAGATCGACGACTATCCAGAGAAGCTCACGGCCCTCGTTGCCCATGAGCAGACTGAAGCAGTAGTAGTGGAGCAGCTTGCTGGTAGGCAAGAGGCGAGGACATTCGGCGTTGATGTGAGGCATATGGAGACTCGCGAGCAATCGAAAGCTAGTGAGCTGGAGGCGATGCTCTCTGCTCAGGAGGAGATCGACGACTATCCGGAGAAGCTCACGGCCCTCGTTGCCCATGAGCAGACTGAAGCAGTAGCAGTGGAGCAGCTTGCTGGTATGCAAGAGGCGAGGACATTCGGCGTTGATGTGAGGCATATGGAGACTCGCGAGCAATCGAAAGCTAGTGAGCTGGAGGCGATGCTCTCTGCTCAGGAGGAGATCGACGACTATCCGGAGGAGCTCACGGCCCTCGTTGCCCATGAGCAGACTGAAGCGTTACCGGTGAGAAAAGAGTTGGCTCATAACGATGATTTTGCTCCACAAGCTCTAACTCACATTCCTTATAGTGACGTTCAACATTTTCCAGTTCGACCGGGCAAAGAAAAAGAGGAAGATGAAATACTTACACCGCTAACCGCGACTGTCGACAGTGATGATGAGTCGCTAGGGTATGGCGTGTACGTGATTAGACTTCCGGGTCGCCTTTGGAAGCTAGTGCTGAAGGACGTGCGCCTAGCACAGGCTATCCGTGAGGATGTCGGCGACGCGTTTGGCATTGAGTACGACAAAGTATCTATTCAAGCATTGACCGTTGGTAGTCTTGTTGCGCAGTTTGCTGTGGAGCATGATGGGATCAATATGAACCGCAGCGAGGCAATCCAACGCCTACGAGAGCACAGCTTTCCCAAAACGTGGGCTCTGTATCCAAGATCTACAGTAGATGAACCTAGAAGAGCGCTGATAGCGCACGAGGAGACAGCTGCTGTATTGCCTACACGTGCCACACCACGCGCCGATCTTGAAGCGGGGGAGAGCTGGTTATCAATGGAAAGCGATCATAAGGTAAACAACAGTGTAGTGGATGGTTTAAGTGCGCATGAGCAGACTGAAGCAGTAGTAGTGGAGCAGCTTGCTGGTAGGCAAGAGGCGAGGACATTCGGCGTTGATGTGAGGCATATGGAGACTCGCGAGCAATCGAAAGCTAGTGAGCTGGAGGCGATGCTCTCTGCTCAGGAGGAGATCGACGACTATCCGGAGAAGCTCACGGCCCTCGTTGCCCATGAGCAGACTGAAGCAGTAGCAGTGGAGCAGCTTGCTGGTATGCAAGAGGCGAGGACATTCGGCGTTGATGTGAGGCATATGGAGACTCGCGAGCAATCGAAAGCTAGTGAGCTGGAGGCGATGCTCTCTGCTCAGGAGGAGATCGACGACTATCCAGAGAAGCTCACGGCCCTCGTTGCCCATGAGCAGACTGAAGCAGTAGCAGTGGAGCAGCTTGCTGGTATGCAAGAGGCGAGGACATTCGGCGTTGATGTGAGGCATATGGAGACTCGCGAGCAATCGAAAGCTAGTGAGCTGGAGGCGATGCTCTCTGCTCAGGAGGAGATCGACGACTATCCGGAGAAGCTCACGGCCCTCGTTGCCCATGAGCAGACTGAAGCAGTAGCAGTGGAGCAGCTTGCTGGTATGCAAGAGGCGAGGACTACCACGGCGTTCATGTAGGCTTCAGTCTCGCATGGGCAACGAGGGCCGTGAGCTTCTCCGGATAGTCGTCGATCTCCTCCTGAGCAGAGAGCATCGCCTCCAGCTCACTAGCTTTCGATTGCTCGCGAGTCTCCATATGCCTCACATCAACGCCGAATGTCCTCGCCTCTTGCATACCAGCAAGCTGCTCCACTGCTACTGCTTCAGTCTGCTCATGGGCAACGAGGGCCGTGAGCTTCTCCGGATAGTCGTCGATCTCCTCCTGAGCAGAGAGCATCGCCTCCAGCTCACTAGCTTTCGATTGCTCGCGAGTCTCCATATGCCTCACATCAACGCCGAATGTCCTCGCCTCTTGCCTACCAGCAAGCTGCTCCACTACTACTGCTTCAGTCTGCTCATGCGCACTTAAACCATCCACTACACTGTTGTTTACCTTATGATCGCTTTCCATTGATAACCAGCTCTCCCCCGCTTCAAGATCGGCGCGTGGTGTGGCACGTGTAGGCAATACAGCAGCTGTCTCCTCGTGCGCTATCAGCGCTCTTCTAGGTTCATCTACTGTAGATCTTGGATACAGAGCCCACGTTTTGGGAAAGCTGTGCTCTCGTAGGCGTTGGATTGCCTCGCTGCGGTTCATATTGATCCCATCATGCTCCACAGCAAACTGCGCAACAAGACTACCAACGGTCAATGCTTGAATAGATACTTTGTCGTACTCAATGCCAAACGCGTCGCCGACATCCTCACGGATAGCCTGTGCTAGGCGCACGTCCTTCAGCACTAGCTTCCAAAGGCGACCCGGAAGTCTAATCACGTACACGCCATACCCTAGCGACTCATCATCACTGTCGACAGTCGCGGTTAGCGGTGTAAGTATTTCATCTTCCTCTTTTTCTTTGCCCGGTCGAACTGGAAAATGTTGAACGTCACTATAAGGAATGTGAGTTAGAGCTTGTGGAGCAAAATCATCGTTATGAGCCAACTCTTTTCTCACCGGTAACGCTTCAGTCTGCTCATGGGCAACGAGGGCCGTGAGCTCCTCCGGATAGTCGTCGATCTCCTCCTGAGCAGAGAGCATCGCCTCCAGCTCACTAGCTTTCGATTGCTCGCGAGTCTCCATATGCCTCACATCAACGCCGAATGTCCTCGCCTCTTGCATACCAGCAAGCTGCTCCACTGCTACTGCTTCAGTCTGCTCATGGGCAACGAGGGCCGTGAGCTTCTCCGGATAGTCGTCGATCTCCTCCTGAGCAGAGAGCATCGCCTCCAGCTCACTAGCTTTCGATTGCTCGCGAGTCTCCATATGCCTCACATCAACGCCGAATGTCCTCGCCTCTTGCATACCAGCAAGCTGCTCCACTGCTACTGCTTCAGTCTGCTCATGGGCAACGAGGGCCGTGAGCTTCTCTGGATAGTCGTCGATCTCCTCCTGAGCAGAGAGCATCGCCTCCAGCTCACTAGCTTTCGATTGCTCGCGAGTCTCCATATGCCTCACATCAACGCCGAATGTCCTCGCCTCTTGCATACCAGCAAGCTGCTCCACTGCTACTGCTTCAGTCTGCTCATGGGCAACGAGGGCCGTGAGCTTCTCCGGATAGTCGTCGATCTCCTCCTGAGCAGAGAGCATCGCCTCCAGCTCACTAGCTTTCGATTGCTCGCGAGTCTCCATATGCCTCACATCAACGCCGAATGTCCTCGCCTCTTGCCTACCAGCAAGCTGCTCCACTACTACTGCTTCAGTCTGCTCATGCGCACTTAAACCATCCACTACACTGTTGTTTACCTTATGATCGCTTTCCATTGATAACCAGCTCTCCCCCGCTTCAAGATCGGCGCGTGGTGTGGCACGTGTAGGCAATACAGCAGCTGTCTCCTCGTGCGCTATCAGCGCTCTTCTAGGTTCATCTACTGTAGATCTTGGATACAGAGCCCACGTTTTGGGAAAGCTGTGCTCTCGTAGGCGTTGGATTGCCTCGCTGCGGTTCATGTTGATCCCATCATGCTCCACAGCGATCTGCGCAACAAGACTACCAACGGTCAATGCTTGAATAGATACTTTGTCGTACTCAATGCCAAACGCGTCGCCGACATCCTCACGGATAGCCTGTGCTAGGCGCACGTCCTTCAGCACTAGCTTCCAAAGGTTACCCGGAAGTCTAATCTCGTACACGCCATACCCTAGCGACCCGTCATCATCACGCACAGCAGCAGGCATTGGGGACACAATATCATCCATCTCCTTTGCCGTCGGCTCTTGCGCTTCGCTGGCCAAGAGGCGTGCCTGCTCCGGTGTTGCTGTCGCCCGCAGCGCGGGGTGCTGGTTCTCCTGGGACAACAGCGCCGCGTTTTCAGGAGTTTCGTCGCGAGCAAGCGCTGGAAGCGGATCCTCGTCGCCCAGCGAAATGAAGCTCTCGTCTGCTTCAAGATCAGCGCGTGTAGGCACAGCTCCAGAGGACTCCTGTGCTTCGCTGGCCAAGAGGCGTGCCTGCTCCGGTGTTGCTGTCACCCGCAGCGCGGGGTGCTGGTTCTCCTGGGAGAACAGCGCCGCGTTTTCAGGAGTGCCGTTGCGAGCAAGCGCTGGCAGCGGATCCTCGTCGCCCAGCGAAATGAAGCTCTCGTGTGCTTCAAGATCGGCGCGTGTAGGCACAGCTCCAGAGGACTCCTGTGCTTCGCTGGCCAAGAGGCGTGCCTGCTCCGGTGTTGCTGTCACCCGCAGCACGGGGTGCTGGTTCTCCTGGGAGAACAGCGCCGCGTTTTCAGGAGTGCCGTTGCGAGCAAGCGCTGGCAGCGGATCCTCGTCGTCCAGCGAAATGAAGCTCTCGTCTGCTTCAAGATCGGCGCGTGTGGGCAATACAGCAGCTGTCTCCTCGTGCGCTGTCAGCGCTCTTCTAGGTTCATCTACTGTAGATCTTGGATACAGAGCCCACGTTTTGGGGAAGCTGTGCTCTCGTAGGCGTTGGATTGCCTCGCTGCGGTTCATGTTGATCCCATCATGCTCCACAGCGATCTGCGCAACAAGACTACCAACGGTCAATGCTTGAATAGATACTTTGTCGTACTCAATGCCAAACGCGTCGCCGACATCCTCACGGATAGCCTGTGCTAGGCGTTCATCCTTCAACACCTTCTCCCAAAGGTTACCCGGAAGCCTAATCTCGTACACGCCATACCCTAGCGACCCGTCATCATCACGCACAGCAGCAGGCATTGGGGACACAATATCATCCATCTCCTTTGCCGTCGGCTCTTGCGCTTCGCTGGCCAAGAGGCGTGCCTGCTCCGGTGTTGCTGTCGCCCGCAGCGCGGGGTGCTGGTTCTCCTGGGAGAACAGCGCCGCGTTTTCAGGAGTGCCGTTGCGAGCAAGCGCTGGCAGCGGATCCTCGTCGCCCAGCGAAATGAAGCTCTCGTGTGCTTCAAGATCGGCGCGTGTAGGCACAGCTCCAGAGGACTCCTGTGCTTCGCTGGCCAAGAGGCGTGCCTGCTCCGGTGTTGCTGTCGCCCGCAGCACGGGGTGCTGGTTCTCCTGGGAGAACAGCGCCGCGTTTTCAGGAGTGCCGTTGCGAGCAAGCGCTGGCAGCGGATCCTCGTCGTCCAGCGAAATGAAGCTCTCGTCTGCTTCAAGATCGGCGCGTGTGGGCAATACAGCAGCTGTCTCCTCGTGCGCTGTCAGCGCTCTTCTAGGTTCATCTACTGTAGATCTTGGATACAGAGCCCACGTTTTGGGGAAGCTGTGCTCTCGTAGGCGTTGGATTGCCTCGCTGCGGTTCATGTTGATCCCATCATGCTCCACAGCGATCTGCGCAACAAGACTACCAACGGTCAATGCTTGAATAGATACTTTGTCGTACTCAATGCCAAACGCGTCGCCGACATCCTCACGGATAGCCTGTGCTAGGCGTTCATCCTTCAACACCTTCTCCCAAAGGTTACCCGGAAGCCTAATCTCGTACACGCCATACCCTAGCGACCCGTCATCATCACGCACAGCAGCAGGCATTGGGGACACAATATCATCCATCTCCTTTGCCGTCGGCTCTTGCGCTTCGCTGGCCAAGAGGCGTGCCTGCTCCGGTGTTGCTGTCGCCCGCAGCGCGGGGTGCTGGTTCTCCTGGGAGAACAGCGCCGCGTTTTCAGGAGTGCCGTTGCGAGCAAGCGCTGGCAGCGGATCCTCGTCGTCCAGCGAAATGAAGCTCTCGTCTGCTTCAAGATCGGCGCGTGTGGGCAATACAGCAGCTGTCTCCTCGTGCGCTGTCAGCGCTCTTCTAGGTTCATCTACTGTAGATCTTGGATACAGAGCCCACGTTTTGGGGAAGCTGTGCTTTCGTAGGCGTTGTTTGGCGTCGCTGCGGTTCATGTTGATCCCATCATGCTCCACAGCGATCTGCGCAACAAGACTACCAACGGTCAATGCTTGAATAGATACTTTGTCGTACTCAATGCCAAACGCGTCGCCGACATCCTCACGGATAGCCTGTGCTAGGCGTTCATCCTTCAACACCTTCTCCCAAAGGTTACCCGGAAGCCTAATCTCGTACACGCCATACCCTAGCGACCCGTCATCATCACGCACAGCAGCAGGCATTGCGGGACACAATATCATCCATCTCCTTTGCCGTCGGCTCTTGCGCTTCGCTGGTAAAGAAGTGGGACTGCTCTTCATCGAGGGACATGAAGCTCTCCCAGGCATCAAGATCGCCGAGGGCAACACGGCGTGGGGGAGTTGTTGGCGCCTTTTGAGGCGTCATTGACGATCGACGTGAGTCATCTATGGGATACAGAGCCCACGTTTTGGGGAAGCGGTACTCTCGTAGGCATTTTTTTGCGTTATTGCGGTTCATGTTAATCTCCTCGTTGTCCACAGCAAACTGCGCAACAAGACTACCAACGGTCAATGCTTGAATAGATACTTTGTCGTATTCAATGCCAAACGCGTCGCCGACATCCTCACGGATAGCCTGTGGTAGGCGTTCATCATTGATTGCTTTTTTCCAAAGGCGGCCTGGCAGCTGAATCTCGTACACACCATGTCCTAAAGAGCTTCTACGTCTTGAGGCAGTGCCAGGCATGGCGCTACTGGCGTCTTGACTCTGTTTCAGTCTTTGAGCTGGGTGTATTTCCTGTTGGGGTGAAAGTGTTGAGTCGAGGGAGAGGAAGCTTTCACTTGCGTAAAGGGTAAGGGGGTGATGATTGGGAGGTCCGCTACGGGAGTTGTGGGTTGTAGCAGTATCATGTAGTGGTGGTGGGTAACGAAATTCAGAGAGCAGTGGTGCTGTTGTATTATTTGTAGGTGAGATATAGGCGTCAGATTCGGATGAGTTTCGGTATTGGGAGAGGGGTAGTGGGCCGTTGTCGACTGGTGTGTTGTCTTGCTCCTCTGTGGTGTCAGACGTCAGGATGTGTGGTGTTCCATCGTCTAAGTGTCGGCTTGCACTGCACTCGTGTTCAGAGTTGGATAGTGGGTGAGGGTAAAGTTCCCATGTAAGTGCGTAGGGTGCCTTGAGAAGAAACTGGTCGATGTGTTGCGCTGTGATGGTGGAAAGGTGGTCGATGTGTAAAGTTGCTGTAAACGGGTTTGGTGTGATGTGCAAGTCATGAATGGATTCGCGTTCGATAAAGCACGCTTGACAGACATCTTTTTCGAAAGCGGACAGGAGGAGTGTGTGGTTTTTGTCTGTGACGGTTTCCCAGCGAGTTCCTGGGAGAGTGACTTGGTGTTCTGTGGTGATGGTTGACGGAGTAGATACCGCTCGGTTGTCAGCTGGTGACTGGTATAGACGCCATGTACGGAGAAACGGCGAGGCAGCTATTTTGCGGTCGAGAATAGATCGGGTGTACCCTCTGTGGTGGAGTTGGAATTCCGCGAGCAAACTTCCCATAGAGAACTTCAGACCGGCGAAAGCGCTGGGGGCCAAGTTAGTGGCTTCACATACATCTGAGACAAATGCTGTTTGGAGGTCGTCAAGTTGGTGTTTATGCACCGTCTCCCAGTGGTTTCCTTCTAGCTTCACGCGATGACGCGTCACATTTTCTGGCGGTGCTCCGTTGGCATGCGAGTCGGAGACTTGGCGACATAGTGCCCAAACACGGTGATAAGGGCAGGAAGAAAGAAGATGATCTATATGCTTTTGAGATTGGTTGGAACTATTAGCGACGTCGAAGTCGGCATAGAGACTGCCGAGTCTGAATGCGAGGTTAGAGATTGCTTGAGATGGGAGAAGGATGCTTTCTGCAACGTCGGCTGTGAAGGCCTCTTTGAGCGGAGCCAAGTGCTTATCGATGACGACACCCCAACTCCCACCCTCCAGCTTCACTTGGTGGTGAGTGACTGTGGTGGCGAGCTTCCTATCAGCAGACGATTCCGAGTTCTTCGCGATAGCATCGAGGTACACTGCCCAGGTTCTGTTGTACTCATAGGTCCCCAGCTTCTTGTCAATGGTGGAACGCCGCAGCGATTTGTCGTGCCTCAGCTCAAAATTAACGACGGGACTTTCGGTGGAGTAGGTGAGGTCACTAATAGAGTCCACTGGGACTCCAACGGCGGCACTAATATCAGCGATTGTCGCCTCCTCCATCTGCTTCGGTAGCTCCTGAACAACTCTGTTCCACTCGGACCCTCCGAACCGGATGCGGTGGCGCGTTGGGGTGAGTTTCAGTGAGGGCTCCCCACTGCTCTCACCCTTTGCCGTTGTATCACCACGATGTTCTGTCTCTCCATTTTTCCTCAGCGTCGTGGAGGAGTACAGCTCCCACACTCGAAGAAACTTACCGCCAGCAAGCCGACTGTCAATCGTAGACTTTGACGTAGCTGCGAAATGCTCGATGACGCACGTCCCCTTCAGTGCCTCTTCGAAAGATATATCGGAGACCGCCGACTCCCCCACACCAAGGGTCTCCGCCACGTCGGCAACGAAGGCTGCGACCAGCATACCCTCATGCTCTTTCCGTACTGCCCCCCATTCCGACCCAGGAAAGCGGACATGATGCCGAGTGGAGACGAGCTCCCCTGCATTCTGAGGGTCGACTTGCTCCGTGCCAAGGCCCCGTGTGTGTAAAAACGGACAGTTGGCAAGGTCGGTGTTGATTTGGGCTGACTGATAGCTCTGGCGGTGACGCACAGAAAAAGTCGTGTGCAGACTGCCGAGTGTAAATCGAATGTTGTCGACATGGTCGGGAGGCAGCTTCAAGTGTGACGAAACGTCTTTCCGGAATGCGTCACGCAGTTGACTCTCGTTTGTCGCGAGAACGGTACCCCAGGAATCTCCTTCGAGACGTACCGTGTGCTCGGTGGTGACGCTTGGCTCCGCTGAGGTCTCACGATTCGCTTCTCCAGGAAGTGGGCTCTCTACTCTATCGTTCTTCATAATGGGGTAAACCTTCCACGTCTCAGGATAGCTGTAGGAAGCAAGGAGGCCATTGATTTCTCTCTTGGTAACCAGTGGAGAGTGGGTAACGCTGACCTCTACACATAAGCTACCAGTCTTCATTGACACCACCTCTACATTTCTCTCTGATATTCGGAGTACGTCACTCACATCACGAATCACTGCAGCAGCTATCGAGGTCTTCCCATCCCGCTCAATCAGTACAATCCATCCGTCGCCACCGAATCGGATGCGGTGAGTCGTTGACACCTCCGAGTCATCGCGGAGTGATCCGGCTACATTTTGTGTACCGTTGCTATTGGAGGAGCTAGTGATCTCGCTTTTTTCGTCTGTCACCTTCAATTTTTCATGAGATCCGTTGGAACTCTGCACTGGCCTTCGTGAGCCACCGATGCGCTCGTACAACGTCCACGTCAGTGGGAAACGACACTCACCTAGACGCTGTTGCACTTCGGCTGACTCCATCGTCGTCTCATGCTCCACAGCAAACTCCATTTTGAGGTTGCCGCTGAATGAAAGGCGATGCACTGCCTCCGGGGAGATGTGTAGCTGGTATGCTACATCACGGCGAACGGCATCACGCAGCTCCTCGTTCGCCGTCTCGACAACGGCAGCCCAGAACGGGCCCGCCTCAAGAACTACCAGATGCTGTGTAACAATGTTTTGCCTCAGCCCCACTAAGGCCTTGTACTTCGCCAATGTGCGAGGAAAGGGATACCGAGAGAGGGTTGCT
The DNA here is from genome assembly GCA_035044725.1 of Scaptomyza caliginosa. Taxonomy (NCBI): domain Eukaryota; kingdom Metazoa; phylum Arthropoda; class Insecta; order Diptera; family Drosophilidae; genus Scaptomyza; species Scaptomyza caliginosa. Next base: position 5,825 of record JAWNNR010000876.1, on the reverse strand, counting down.
TTTTGGCTTTGGCGGTGTTGCGGAGAAGCCGATGCATGTGGAATCTGACAAATAAGTGATGCGCCATCAGTCTCTGCAGTAAGGTGCACGTCCGGTGCCAGCTGAGTGCTACGTGAGACTGCTCCGTCATTTCCCACATCCTTGTCGTCGTCGCGGGACATGTGGCTTAACGCCTCCCGAACGTCCTGCTGCGCCGCCGCCTCCACCTCCGAAACGTTGGTTCGTAAAACTGCCTCCCAGGCATCACCGGGAAGGTGCACGACGTAGACGCTCAGATTGAGACCTTCGTCAGTCCGGTCTCCATGGACGGTATTCCTATCCGTGGCTGGTATTGGGGTAGTGTCATCTTTCGGCGCGTCCGAATGTAACTTCCTGTAGGCAAAGTAGAGGTTCCATACTTCAATGTACCCGCTAGAAGTAAGGATACGCTTCACATCGGATTTTGAGAGGCTTGCAGGGTGTCGCACGGAGCAGTACACAATGAGGGACCCAAGACGCAGCTCAATGTCAAAGACATCGTCTATTGAAATGTTCAATACGCTGGCCGTGGATCTTCGGAACGCCTCAACAACAGCATCACGACTCGCATCGATGATAGCGGCCCATTCGCCCCCCTTGAAGCCTATTTTGTGTTGCGTCACTATCGTGTCAGAGGACATCCTTGCGGTGGTCCCCTCCCTGTTTCTTTTTATTTGGGTGTCTGTGAGACTCCCTTCCTTTTATCGGTGCTGCTGCTCTTGTTTGTCAGGTGCTCTTCTTCTCTCAAAACGCCGCTCTACTCTCTCTTCGTTTTTTATGATGTCTCCTCTCTTTCTTTTCCTTTCTTTGGTGTGTGTGTGTGTGTGTTTGTGTGTCGCCCTGTCGCTGTTGCGGTGGTAGCGCCGATGCCCTCCCGCCCTCTCCCGACGCCGTCTATCCTCTGAAGCGCCTCCGGTGACAACCGTTCAACACCGCCGCCTCAGCGCTGCTGCGGAACGTACAATCAATCAACAGTTAACAAGCAGCAGTGGCACAGCAGACAGAGAGTCGACCACCAGAGGACAGAAAGAGACAGAGCGGTGTGTGTGTGTGTGTGTGTGTGTGAGGGGAAATTGTACAAGACGGTAGGAGAGGCGGAAATCCTTCTAAGCGCAATGGGCAAACAAACACGCACGGAAGATAAAAATGTGAAGCGAACTTAAACTGTGGGTGTTATATAGATGGATGGGTGGATGGAGCTGTGAGTCGGGGGCCAACGAGGACAAGACATAAAACGGAGCTCACAACAACAACAAACAGAAGGAGCTTTTAAAGCTCAAAAGGAAAAAGAGACGGACACCTCAAATGAACCGCCAAAAGAGCGCCTAGTGATACAGAGGCCTTTAGCTATTTTATTTTTGTTGTTGTTGTTTTCTTCTGCTTTGCTCTCTTCTATCGTACATCAACCAAAATAAACCACCAGGAAACAGGGCAGGATTGTCCCACACACTTAGGAAAGGAGAATGAGAAAGAGAGCGGACGCAATTACAGTCGTAAATCGGCCACCACAAGAGAGAGAGAGAGAGAAGCCGTATAGATGCCACACTTCGCTTCTTCTCTCTCCTCACAAACGACTTTCCTTTCAATTCTCTCTCTCGTAATGGTTTCACTTTCTGTAATAAGTAAAAATAACAGCTGTAGGCATATACCTCTACACATACATATATCTACCTCTCTCTCTCTCTACCTCTCTCTCTCTATAGAGGTAGGTAGATCGATAGATAGAGATGTAAATACCTCTCTCTCTCTAGATCTAACTCTGTCCACCTCAAATATATATCTATATATATAATAATAATAGTAAGAGAGAAGCGTGTCAGCCAGTGCCAATCTTCGTAGATCCAGCAGACGCGCTATTGTGTAGATGCAAATCAGCTCCTTCGTTTTCTCCTTCGACTGTTGCGTCCTCAAGGACTTCGTGTGCAATGATGTGCGTTTGTGTGTGTGTGTGTGAATGTACGGGACTATATAAATAGATAGGTAGATGAATACGACTATCAATGTATAGTGGTATCTCAAAAGAAGCTGATGAAGAGTGGCCTCCCCTCTTCGCTGCACAATCCGAGAGAGAGAGAGACACTCACCGCCAACGAAAAGAAAGGGAGTCAGCAACGGCTAATTAAAAGGAATAATAATAATAAAGAAAGAAAAAAAGGAAATAAAGAAGAAAAAAAAAAAAACGGTACACGAGGCTTCCCCGTGAAAAAGACCCCCCCCCAAAAAAAAAGGAAAGCCACGACAGAGAAGGGGAGAGAGACAGGAGAATGGAAGGGAGCGGTAGTCTGCTGCTGGAGTCGGCAGAGGAGAAGGAAACAAATCCGTGACAGACATCGTCATGGTGCTGTTGACAAAATAAAGACGGCAAAAGGTGCAGGGTGGTATTCCCCCGCTTCCCCTCACACGTAAGAGGTCAGCCCAGAAGGGGGCGCCAAATCCAACAACAGCTTAATGGTAGTGTTGCCCATGCTACCAGCACACACATAGACGTTCGGAAATAGATTGGGGGCGACTGCGCCCTCATGACCCTTTGAGTCCATGTTGAGCAAACGCAGGAGCCGAATTGAGAAACAAACTGGTCACTTTTCCTGAGGTGTTGAGGCTGCACAGTTGCGGCGATCCCTCAGGACCCTCGAGGAGACCAATCGAAAGCAGAGCGCTAGGGAGACGGGTGGAAAGTGGAAAAGAGTGCACTGCAATGTAGTTGACTGGCATACGATGCCCCAACGTATGCATGCCACCTTCTGCGACGTTCACAGCCTCCTTCTCCGGCTGTGACTCCTTCAGCTGATGCACTACAGTCCAGACCTCAGAATGTCCTCTGCCAACTATGATGCCGTGACGTGTGGGCACTGTAATGAGCGTCAGCTCCGGTTTGTCGGCGCCACCCTCCAATGAGCCAACGGTCGAGAGAGGCCGCAGCAGATACCAGAAGAAAGGCAAGGGAGTCCTTGCCGTTTCTCCTTTCTGCAGCGACTGATATAGAAAGCGGCTGGAGGAAGAGGGGTGCGGACGCAGTTGCACTTCACGCCACAAACCACAACCGTCATTGAATGTCAATCGCCACATGTCACAGTGCTGTGTCGTCCCCTCGCGTCCACCAGCAAGGAAGAGCTCCGTGGCCAACTTACCGTCTCCCACAGCACCAAACCCGTCACTCTGGTACTCGTCCTCATCCTCGTCCACGCCGGGTGGTGGTTCTACTCCTGGTGACGCGCGATGTGCCTGGAGCTGAAAAAAGCATCGTGGGCCAGGTAGGCTGCCGGCACAAGGAATCAGACTCCACCCCTCCGTCGGAACCTCCAGATTCAGCAAATAGACCCTCACTGTCTTTGAATTATCCCTGCTGCCACTACCGTTGTTGTTAGGCCACTGTTGACTTGCATCGGTGCTGCGTGAGCGATGCCGCTTTCGTGGCAGTTGGTACAAAGTCGCCTCGGCACCGACGATGGCAAAGACGCCTCTGCCAAGACTCAGTCGCACCACCGCGTGGCCATACAACCTTGGAGGTGTGCAGCCACCAAGACAAGAGTGGAAAGAGGACCACTGCCTCGACTCTAGCTGAAATAGAAGCAGATCGTTGCGGAACGTTTTGTCACTGCCACAACCGCCGTGAATGTAAATGCTTCGCTGATATTTGAGAAGGATGTGGCCGTAGATAGCCAAGTCGAGGTAGTCCTGTGACAGTTTAGAGGACCCCTTACCTGCAGCTTCGCCCTTCTTCTCCTCCACCTCAGCGTCGTTCGGCGGTGGCCATAGAACGGAAGTGACCGCGCTGCTGCCCTGCGCGGCAGACACGTTGATGTCAAAAAGTGCGCAGTTGATTTTCCTCCGCGGTCTTCGCACAAGGCCGCCGTGAACGTAGCAGCGGCGCTCCGCCTCGTCCCACCACACTGATGGAGACTCAAGTGTCACCTGCCACCCAGTGGAGCCATCGCTGGCACCGAGTCTTGGCGAGACTGAGACGCTTCTGTCCATGCTCACAACAAAACAGGGAAGGGGGATTTGCACCAGTATCTGTCTCTCGAGTGTTTGAGGGCAGGAAGAAATCAGTGCAGGAGCAGCTTTGAGCGCACGAAATAACCTGTTCAAACACGACAGGCGTGACACAAAGGAAAGAAACAGCGAGTAGTACTGCTGACACCCGCCACTACAGTTTTTGACCCTCCCCCCCCCCCCCCTGCCCCCTCCCTCAAAAAAAAAAAAAAAAAAGAGGCTGCTGGCCTGCCCGCTGGCTCGGCTTCGGCTCCTTGCTAGCCTCTCTTTCCCACCAAGAGGGAGCCACAAAACACTTTGAAAGGGAAACACACACACACACAAAAAAAAAGAAAGAAAGGAGAAACAGCAGTAAAGAAAATGAGATAATTGATTGGCAAAGTGGCGTATGGAGTGGCATAGCAGACACTCAAGAAGGTCAGCGAGCTCCGACTGCACCTCCAGTCTCTTGAGAATGAGAGGGGGGTGGGTACCATGTTTGGCCGCCACGGTGTTTATTCAGAGGCATCACGTGAGGTCTCACACACATTCACTAGTTGCTGCTGTTGTTGCTGTCCTCTGTGACACATCCAACACGCCAATTCCCTATTCTACATATCCGTTATAGTCAACAGCTCTGGCCAACTGCCCGGTGAGCACCACTCTTTCTCTCAAGGCTTCCCTCCCAAGCGAGAAGAGAGAGAGAAAGAAGAGAACAGAGGTTATGACTTCGCATCCCATTTCAAAAAGTCTCGCTGGGTGTAAGATGTCAGCCGCAAGAGCCTCAGGGGCAGCACGGCAAATGGGAGCTACTGATAGGAAGTGGACCGCTCTCGCTTTCTTGGTCGTGGCAAAGCTGCACTAAACGTAGGACGCCACCGCGAGAGCAGTGCCAGTGTGAGATGTGTTGAAAAGGCTGTGTTGATGTCCAACGAAAGTGCGTCCAGCCCCACGTGTGGAATGTCAAGTACCCATGGCACATCTCGCTGATCGATGGGAGACGACGCTCCACCGACAGAGCTGCTCTGCTGCATTAGTGCCTTGGTGCTCGCATAGGGCTCTGGTCTCAGAATCGAATAGGGCAGAAAGAGACGTCCTTTGACACCGCTGTCTTGGGAAAGAAAAGAAACACCGTATAGGATCTGGTGACTCGTCTGCGAGGAGGGCAGCCGCAGTAGCTTGGCTGCAGTAGACGGAGTCACCGAAAAGCGGTCCTCGCCAGTCAGTGAGAAGGCGGAGGAGGCGTGGTAGACGATGCCCAACTCGTAGGACCGCACCAGCAACGAGTGAGGGCCCTTCGACGACTGCCCGCGGCTGCCCCACGCCGCTTGAGAGAGGTTTGCGCTTGTCAGAAGAAACCACTGAAGCGCCGTCCGCTCCTCTGTAAGCGAGGCATAGGATTTAATATGCGGCATCGTAAATTGACGATACGAGGCAAGGCTGCTCTCCCCCTCCCCCTCCTCCGCGTCGACATCGACGACGTGGTGGCGACATCCCCAGCGGTACAGCCGCTCATTCACAAAAGGGTGGCAGGACTGGAGTCGCAGCGGCAGCGAGCTACCGCCCCGCCACCCTTCGATGGAGTTGCGCACCTCCTCCTCTGTTGGGTAGATAATCTGCACTGCCGACACCGGTGCTGGCTCATTGGTGGTCACGCGCCTCTCCAGTCCACACATTGACTCCTGTAGGTCGCTCAGAAAGGACGGCTTAAGCGAGCCCTGAGAGCTGAACTGCCAGCTGAGCACCACGGGACATGACGGCACGCCGTTCGTTGACTGACTACTGTGGGGCAGCCGTGATAGGACCTCGCCAAGGCGGTCCATTAGCAATACGTA